>JAMKCH010028621.1:0-23490 GCA_023653785.1 Ophioderma brevispina | reverse complement strand
ATGAAATCAAAGCTCTTGATGACAGAAAAGTAATCACACATTTCTTTCATAAAGGTTATGGAGTTACGGTATTTAAAAAAAAATATTTTTATTTTTTTTATTTTTTTTAATAATATTAACAAAAGCTGATGACAAAAGTTTGGCCAAATTATGGGTTAGATTATAAAGCTGGCATAGAAGTAGAGATAAAGATAGAGAAAAAGATATTAAAAAAAAAAGAAGGACAATAGCAAAAGAAACATAAAAATGAGTAAGTGAATAGCTTTTTATAAACCACTAGCACTGGCCCCCAAGTGACATTTCTACTCAAGACAAATTGAAATCCGGTAACATAAAATTAGAAACCAAACATCCACATTGACAAATGTCACTTATGTTAACATTACAATTCAATCACCAATGAATATATAAAAAATGATATTGTGAAATTTAATAATTAAATTCAATTTTTATTTTCCCCCATGATCCACCCCATCCCGGGTAAATTGGTATCCTCCCCAACCCCCCTCATGGACCCCCCACCCCCAATCCTGGTACCCCCTCCCCTCATCATCCACTCTGTGGTATCTCTCACTTCCGCCCCATGGAGCATCCGTCAATCTTCTAAAATGGTTAATACTAGAAATTCATTTAAATTATACAGTGGGTCCAAAAAAAGGTTTACACTTTTAGATCTGCAAAAATCTCGCCAAAGTGGGTGAGACCAGGGCTCGCGCTAAGGATTTTTATTTGGTTAGCAATTTTTGCAACAGCTCTTGCTTGATCATGTTGATAGAGGCAAACGTACACACAATGTATAGGCGAAAATGCTTACCACAAATCTTAAAATTGCATAGAAAATGCAGAAAATGTGTAGGAAAACTGCTATGCTAACAGTTATCAAGAGCCCTGGGGTGGAACATATACAGGTTTTTGAAGATATATTAATTACAATATCTTGTTATAATCTGGTGAAAACGGCGTTCAAAACAAAGCTCAAATACAAAATGGCGGCCAAATAGTGAAAAATGGCAAAAAACCCACTTGGCACACACGTAAGTCTATGGAAAAACCATTATGTTGAACAGAAATCCATACCATTGCGTGAATGGAGGCCTACTGCCTTAACCAACTAACCAACTAATGACCAACTTTCGAGTTGTGTGAAGTGTTTACCGTGGTGAAAATGAATGAGAGAATTATTCACCGTGAAACTGAACTGAATGCATATTACCCTAATAAGTAATTTGATTTTCAATGGGAGAGGAGTTTAAATTGACCGATATATGCAAGTTTTTCTTGCCATGACTGATCGGCTCTGCGTGTTAAATTTTCGAAAGTTTTGTTCATGGTTGGGGACCAAGATCAAAGAAGAAACATTGTAGCGTTTTATTTTAAAATTTATAAGATAAACTTGAAATTAAGTTGAGGTGTCTTAATTCTTACATTTGTGGTTATTATCAAAATACCAAGTCCCATGACGGGGGGCATTGTTCATGTGTGTATCAAATCTTGGATATAATTCGTGACCGGCCCAACGAGCCAGAGACTTGACTTGTGTGCAAAGTGGGGGGTCGGTTGAACCTTTTTCTCTATGTGGGGTGGCCAATTTGCTCATTTCGCTTTGTTTTCAATGCCGTGTTCAACCAGGTCCACAAAGATAGTGGAGTTACTAAGTACCTTCAAACTATGTTGATATGTCTACCACTTTTGAGAAATTTGCAGACCGAAAAAAGGTAAACTTTTTTTTGGACCACTCTGTAGGCTTCAGTTAGATACAATTTATTTTGTGGGATGTGCATGAAAATTTGATTTTATGTCCAACACCTCTGACATTGAAAAAACCACCCATTACACTACAAGTGGGATATTACCCCTCACATTGCATGCTAGATTTGTAAATATTAAGTAGTTGTAGGATACAGCGAGTGTGTGTGCCAATTTCACAAAACCCCAACCCGTAGCGGCTCTGTCTGTTCTGTGGGTCGCACATCGGTATGCTCCAGTATTGCACTTATCCCCCAAATCTGGCCTGGAAAGATGTAGTATTCTGCCACCACTAGTACAACGGAGTCATACTGAAATTTTGGGAATGTCAGACGCGTCATTATCAATCTTTGGCATTTCACAGGTACGAATCACCCTAATTTTCTAGTATGACGACATTACTAAGGTCCAGATCGTGTAGCACGGAAACCGACAAGAATATCTCCAAAATACCGACTAATATTGTAGTTTCATCGAAGAAACAGGAATTGCAGAGATACATAACAAGTACAAGTAGGTGAATGATAAATACTGCGCCTTAGGGTTATTTTTCCTTAGGGTAATTGACTTCCGACGCAGCACTGCGTCGACAAGTCCATACTTTATACAGTGCTTGATTTGCTACGGCTTATCAATGTCATTATTTGCCTTTAACGTCGTGCGACGACCAATGTCAAAAAATGACGTAATGTCCCTGACATCCACCGCCCTATGAATTTGGCAGCCTTAACGGATAAACTGCAATGTTGAAGGATGTGGTGGCAGAATACCAAATTCATCCCCTGGACTGAACTTAGCATTGGAGTAATGGAGAGATTTTACTTTTCAAAAATTCTTTTGTTTGTTTGCTCGTATCCACAAGTCATTGGTAAGGGCTTTGTGGTGGTGTCCGGATTTGTTCAGCTAGTGTGCTTATCCGGGGCCCCGCGTGTATCAATGATCTCTGACGCTCCTACCATGGCCCCTAATTTGAGGCTGGGGCGGATTGGGAACAGTCCGGGGTTTTACACCCTACATGTAACTCTTATTCGACACGGACTGCGATGTACATGTAAGTTGTTACTCTCTGTACCACGGGACCGCGGCTTAACGTCCCCTCCTCGAAGGACGGATGCTTTCATGATCCATTTGCCCAATTCCAGACGAACCATGGAGGATAGCGGTATTCGGGTATTTATCAATAGCTGGTAATACAGATCAAATCCAGATTGATCGTAACACCACCCGAATAAATCCCAGCAGGTGCCCACGACCCCACCGGGAATTTCGAACCCGGGAATTGTGATGGTAAAGTTGCGCCAGAGGCCAGCAACCTAACCGTTCGGCGCCCACGCTCTCCCACATAAGCAAAAATTCTTCAGCTTATGGATAAAATTTTCTTGAAAGGTGCTTGAGAGACATCAAAATGCACCCAATACGAATTGGAAATTGATTTGTAAAGGATTAGTCTGCTCTTCAGATATCATTGATCTTTCCTATTCAACACAGTTAGTAATCTTTCACTCGTATTCAGAGGGAGGGTGAGTAATAGCCTATTGATGCCACGACTGCGACGTGAGAGTAAATCTCCGTTTTTGTGCACTTTCAACAAACAATCGGCATTGAGATAGCAAGGCCGTGTAGAGAGTGGCTCTTACCTAGCCTCGATGCTCCTCTCTTTGATGCATTCTGGGCCACGGATGGGCAAATGTCATGAAGTGGGCATCCAAATCACAAGGGTATGCAGCACATCCTGTTTATTGTACTGCGATCCTTGACACGCAAGGCCCCGATGCCGTCACGCAGGTCATTACGCGGAATTACGCGCGACAAAAACAAATTCGCTCCTCCGCTATTTCGAAGTCGTCTCTACTCCCACGTCGATATAGGTAGTACAATTCCCAGTCGGGGATAAGCGGATCAATCGGGGGACGCCCGATGAGCGGACTACGGAGATAATTGGGCGATATTCACCCTAAAAATCAATACACACCATTTTGTTAAAACTTGGATTATAGTACATAGTATATCACCTTTTAATCTGCCAGTAATGATTCTGTAAAAACCCAAGTTCAAAGTGCATAAATCGTACTCAAAAGCTGCTGGATTACTTTCCAATGTCATTTTGGACGTGCATCGCCATATGTGCTCTAATGCTCTGTCAGAGCCTTTCGGCGTTATGCGCATGGGCAGAGCCACCGCTTCACATTTCAGATTAATACGCACCGCGATGTCAAATTCTTCTGTCACTCCTTATAGAAAAGTTATGCTTTTTTTTAAACCTTTGTATCCTGAAGATGAGGCTATAGCTGGATGCAAATTATATGCAAATGAGCTTATCACTCATTTTTGGACTATATTTCAAGATGGTGACTGGGGATTCCCTGAAGTTGATGAAACGGAATGATTTTCTGACAGTGGTGCATTTCTCAAAATGTGAGTTTCTTTTCAACAAAATCGCAACATACCTAATGTTGCAGAAAAAAGGCTGATGAAAATTGTTTTGACCCCCTGAGATTTTTGATATTTGTATTTAACGTAAATTGGCAAAACAACCTTTTGTGAAGAATCATTTGCTTTTGAGATATCACTGAATTGATAGTAAAAGTAGCAAACCTCGCCGAATTTGGCGATATAAAATCGCCGTATTAGGCGAGGTCGCCTGAATAAAAATGGACGCATTTTTAGTGGTTTTTCGAGCCAAAAACCTTGATGAAAAGCGATGTTTTTAGCACTTTTCAAAAATTGTTTTCACCTTGCATGCTTGTTGTTATTTTACCCCGTAATTCCCTCATAAATCGAAGGCCCTGCCCTCCTTCCAAGTTCCAACGATTTGTTGGCAAAGCTTAACGGGAGCTAGTAAAACCTTGTCGGCTAGCTTAAATCTGATGGAAAAGTAATTTTTTCTTCCCTATATATGATCGTTGACCCCAACCGTGAACGACATACATTACAGGATCGCCCATAACATGACATGTCGATAATGACAAAAATGAACAATGATTTGATTGACATGTCATGATGATGTCCCCGAACATGCCAAGACGAACATGCCGAAGCAGACTCACCAGCCCGGTCGTCAAATTGGCCAAAAAATCGCTCCTTTATGCATGGCGATTTTCCGTTCTTGGACTTACCTTTTTATTTCTTACTGAAATATAATTGAATCCGTTTTAAATAGGAGATACGCGAGTAGGTCGCATTTTCAGTCGCATGCAACAATCCATCAGCAATCCAACCTGTTTTCAGGCTCCTCGTTGCTACGACAATGACCCAAGGTCAGTAGTCTCTTTCATTTATTTTATGTTTGTATTTTTATATATATAAAAATATACCATCAAAGTATTTTCAAATTTCACTTGAATAATATTTAAACATTATCTGTTTATATATTCATATTAATGAGATGGATAAAAAAGATAAAAAATTATCTACGCACTGTCATTACTGAAAATCAGGGCGGAAACTTTATAACCTTTGACCGAGGACGTCATATTGGCAAGGCGATTGTAAACATTACCACAGCCTGGGAATGTGATGGCAGCCAGAGATTTATTTGGCATGACATTGCTTGGTCTTGACATCTAAAACCCAATGTAAAATGCTATCAGTATGGGTGCTGGGGCGGGGAAAAATCCAGCAGTAGGAATGCCTATTAGTCCTATGGTGGAACTTGCAGAAAAGCAGAGTAGAAAAACTGGTCAGGTTGGTATGAGTCTCAGACTTTACTGTTTACATCAATGCATCCATGACATGGGCAGTTTAGCAAGCCATAACTTCCCATGTTCCAAGAAGCCATGCCATGGTATGGTAGCATAGCAGGCATGTTCAAAATTCTAGTCGAAGAGGGCTCTCTCCATCAGGATTTACATTAAAAATCTAATAATATGCGCCAAATCTCACATGATTTAGTGATCATGGTGATGTTCCTATATGATGCAGGTAGAACCAAGGCTTAGAAGCGAGCGCTCAGAGGGGCTTCAGATACACTTCTTTTGTCTATTGCAAAAAATGCAGTTGCAAGATTCAATAAATTACCGTTTCTTTTGGAAATCCCATGTGCCCAAATCCAGCAGATCATGTCTGGCCCCCCTGGTTTAAGTCGTATTTTATCTTTCTACTTCCTAGCCGAATAGTATGACAGCTTTGGTCAAAAAATGTTTGTTTGCCGTAATCCAACCAGCCCTGACAACATATAAAAAAATCAGAATTTTTTGTCAAGATCTCGCTTTTACGTGTTAAACCAATAGCAACATCTAAAATTAGGATTTCTTGGCCGCCCTCCCCTGAAGAAATTATGATTTTAAAAGGGCGCCATCTATTGGTGAAATTTTATTATTATTTTATTTAAACATATTTATTTATCGTATTGTTTAATTATTCCAAGCTTTTTTAAAATATCAGCACAACATTATAATAGGTTTAATGTTAGAAAACAAGTACATAAAAAATAAATTTGCGAGAAAACAAAATATGTATCCAACAGAATGGAGAATTAAAATAAATTCCTTGTTGAATATTGGACTACAAATCAAATTTTAGTCAGATTCCCGTCGATTTTTATCTCTGTAGGAGTTAATGGTAAGAACGAAAAGGGGGATCAAATGAGGGTCGGTATTTTTTAAACCTGTCAGACTATAGATTTTCAATAGATATAGGCGTTAGTCTATAAGAGCTCCGCTTCGCGCTCGCTTATTATGTCTGGAATCAAATCTGAGACATGTCATTCAAATATTGTGCATTGACCGCGTATGCACAGCTGCACTTGATCTAGTGATCAACGCTCACCTCGGAAACTACGCCAACGAGGGCGAAGCCCAAGGGTGAGCAATGATATCTAATTGATGAAAAGTTTTAGTTTAAATTTACTCACTATTTCGTATCCCATGTATCCCTACAGCATTGAACTCTTATGCACATTTTATTCCACAGCACAACTTAGGCTCTATCTGCTTGTCTGGTGAAAGAAAGTCTTCTCATGTACAACCGTATGGCACTAGAAATTCCTGTCAGCTGACCGGTCTCGCAAGGTCAGGAAGTTAGACGTTACGCTGGTTCCCTGCAACTTTGGTCTCTCACCACTTCACAGCTGACATAGTCTGAGCCATGAAGCGAAGTCTGAGGCGCATGGAACCAGCGTAGTTAGCCGTTCCGTCAGCGTTTGTTGATTCGCATTGGAAGACATTTTAGGGCTTTTTGAGAAGCAAATTTATTCGTTGGATTTTGACATGAAAAAGTTAAAAAATCTGTGATAGGGTGAATATTCAGACTCAGGATAGTCTCCGGTATTTATAGAATTCCGTTTTGAGGGCCAAATGCTTCAAATATAGGGGGAATGGGGGGATAGGGGATCGTGTTGCTGCGGGAATTTTTTTACCCGCAGCCTATTCATTTGTACGGTAATGAAATACTAAAGCATTTTGAATACACTTTTTCCCAGACCTCGCGCTGCGCGCTCGAGGTCTGGTTCTGAACGGACTACACTTGACCAGTTGACCAAAATGGCCACGATGACCATGGTGATTAACAATCTACACTAGAGTGCTTAATTTATATTTGTCTCATTGATTTCAAATATGATGATTAAAAACTACATCCTAATCATAATCATCTGAATCTGCTGTGTTTTCATTGTGATAATTACTTTTTAGTAAAAGATGTTCCTATGTGCACTATTGTAGAGCAAGAATAATTCCCATATGCAATTTAATTGATTATTGATTATAGGAAATCAATAATTGATTAATCTTAGAACTATCCACTGTGTTGATTGGGGATTTTTATAATAGCTCGCGTTAGCGTCATATCGTAAATTGAACTGGCAATGCGGTCGTGGATTAGCGATATAAACAACATCTTACGAAGCTAGATATGTTTGCTCAGTTCTAGTCATTTAAAGTCTTCATAAGTCACCTAATTCCTTTACTTAGAAGAATCTAAGATCAACACATGGTGTAACGAAGTGGACTCCATCTACAGATGAATTCTGAAGAATCTACTGGTGGAAACAAGAGGCGGAACCAGAATGAAAGGAGTGAGCACCAAGGTGTAATACGACTCAAACATTCTAAGTCCAAAATTTTTCTGCCTCAAGATGAAAGTGAGAAATCCACGTCAGACTTTTCAACGTGAGGGGCTTTAGGAGACGGGTTACGCATAAGCGGAAAATACGAACATTTGCAGCAGCGGGCAGACATTGTCGACACACTACTAATTATGGCTGAAAAAAGTACATCCCGACCAATTATGCATTGGGACAGTCCTGATCTTCTTAAAGATTTAAGAGATTTTAGCAGCCACTGTAATTTTACTTTCAATGGTCCACGGGCAGATATAAACGAGGTACCGAAAGTGAATTCTTCAGGACCATACATTGAGATATGAGGACGAGAGGGTACCACCACTTCCAATGGGAACCAGCTGTAGCAGCGATTGAAGCCCACGGATCGCAGCCCGACCTGCTGAGAAAATGAAACACTGGAGGGGGTTTATGCAAAAATTTGAAGACTCGTAGCACCAACCCTTACCGACTGAAGGCCTTCACTAGTCAGTCGACAAGCAGTCGCATAGGCAGTCTTTTTAAGCAAGTCAAATTCAAGTAGTCGAATAGATATTCATATGCAGTTGACATATAGTTAAGACCTCGAAGGCTTAAGACCAAGCCTTCTGGAGCTTCGATAGGTAGTCGTGGTCTTCCAACAGCCAAGTTAACATGCAAATTAAGCTAAGCCTCTTAGGTGGACTGCCTTATGTAAGCTATATATAAGCAGTCGACTGCATACGAAGCTCTACATAAAGCAGTCGACTGCCTACGAAGCTCTATATAAGTAGTCGACTGGACTACCCGAAGCCTATATAAGCAATCGACTGCCTATCAAGGAAACCCTATATAAGGCAGTCGACTAACTCTCTGAAAAACCTGAAATCTGCACGGAACCCTATTTGTTAGCAGAGCTCCCCCTGAATAGGGCACCGGGTGCATTGTAGATGTATGAAATTGCGTTTTACGCACTGGGGCGCCATGGATGTTGGAAAAAGAATGACGGTACAGCAGCGCAACGGCTGCCTTAACGACCGATTGCTGTAGTAATTTGGGACTTGCCCCCCCTTCCGAATTCGATTCCGAGTGGGAACAAATTGGGTCTATCCGGCGAGCGCAGGGAGCTGAAAAATTTGGAATCCCCTCTATTGAGAAATCCTGGACTGCACCCTGACCATGGCTAATTTAAAAGTTCCTCAATAGGTACAGTGTCGAGCCGACCGAGCCAGCGGGGACGGAAGCGGGATCCACCTCAGTTGCACCACGCTTGGCGTTGGGTTCCGGCGTAGCTGTCAGTGTGAACTGAGGAGTCCCCGAGAGGCCAAGCGTACACATGGGAGCAGTCAGTGAGGAAGAAACCGAGGCACACAGTAAATGATACCGTAACTCACGCCTCAGTCACAGCGCTAGAACGGACCCGCAGCAGGTGTCCGGGGTTACACCCGTGACAGCAACCATGGTTGCTGGCGGGGCATAACGGGCAAGTCTCAACATGCAGAGGCGTGGGAAGGCCGGTGTCCCGCCATCCGACACCACCAATCACTGGTACTGGAGTGTTCACCATAGGCTCAACGCCCTGGGAAGAGCCCGAGTGAACCGCACAGGCGCAGGCTGCCCGGACCGCACCTGGGAACGTAATGGGCGGCACGGCAGCTGATCAGCAGTTGAATTTCCTGGTAAGACACTACACTGTTCACCTGCCAATCTCCGTGGACGGTAACAAAGGTGGGGCTACGTGAGAAGCACCTACAGACTGGAGCACCGAGAACCTCCCACCCCCTATTTATTTGCACTTTCTTCTCATAAATGACAATTGGAAGGATGTTGGAAATAATCCCGGGTCTAACGTTTAAGTGTGTAAAGGGGGTCCATTGCTATTGTTTAAAAACACTAGATGATTTTGTCCAAAGTTTTATGTAATTGCCTAATTTCAGTTACGCATATATTTTTGGTGGAAAAAAAAAAAATCGGCCTGGACATTTTAACAAAATAAGATTTCGGGAGCGCTATCCAAAACTGTTTCGACAGTACAATTTGTAATATCATACTGGACTATTTTTACTACGGTATTTTATTTCATCATTGAAGCAATGTACATGTATTCTATGTTCAAATTATGAGCAATTTTTTTTTTGAAAAGGCCTTTGGGAAAGTGATTTCCATTTTCGGTGGGGGAATTTTTAAACACAAACAAACTGGCTTTTGGAACGTCCTTTTTAAAGGTGTGTTCCAATCGTAACATTAAAAAAAAACGTAAAAAAGACGCTAATAAGCAAAAAAAACTAAATTTTGCGACTGATTTTTTTTTGGCGAGCAAAAAAGTTAGGGTAACAAAAGGCCCATTTTTAAAAAATCGTCCCCTAAAAAAATCTGGCTATGGGCCGACTCCCCAACTGATGTAGTATCAACTTGATATGAGTGAAAAGCTGTATTTTTCATTTGTCGTCCTTAAAAATTTGAGCCCTCAAATCCTTTATACACAAAAAAGATATAAATAAAAACAGTTTTAATGGTTAACCATCAATATTAGGCAAAAAAACATTGTTGATTGTCCATAGCATGACTTTTAGGTTGGGTCGGTCGGTCGGAAAAACTTTTCTTTTTTTTTCATGTCAATAGCAAACTAGATTGAAAACAATGTTTGTTTGTATAAAATACGTTAATCAAAACACTAAAAAATCTAAGTTGATTCTTACTAAAGATGCAATCTTTGTCATTATAACCCAACTAACATGCTAAGAAACTGTTTAAAACATCTTTTTTCAGAAAGTTAGAATTGAAAAAAAAACAAATCTTTAGGAATTTTCAAAATTAGGGTCGGTATTCTTTCCACAGTAAAAGGAAAAAAAAAACCTTTTTCCGGGTTTCCAAAATTAGGGTCGGTCGGATGAGGACAAGCAAACAATATTTTTTTTTGGCCTTAGCACAATAGGAATGGGCCTTAATTTGCCAATATGCATTATTGCTTCTACCATCAAAACCGCAAGTTTGTTTCCCACGGTACTTGATAGGGCATTGCGTGCAGCTGGACGAGGATCTCATATAAAGCAGAGAACACACAATAGACAAAAATCGGAGCATGCACTTTTAAATCGGAGGTACACCAGAATTCATTTTCCCTGTACCTGTTTATGTGGTCATATGATGTATACCATTCCAACTGCAAGTCAGTGGTTTTCAGAGAGGGGTTAAACCCCTTTATACATAACAGGTGTGCGCAAGACCAAGTTATACACTCAAGTTTCAGTCAGTTGATAATAATCTTGCATGCTATATCGCAGAATATTTATCAACAATATTGTTTAGAGTTTGTGGACAGAAATATACAATACACATGCTATAGCAGGCACTTTACTTTTAAGCAAGTGGTGGTGGGGTGAGGATCAGGCTGTACGGATCACAGAATGCCCCGTTAAAGTTGAAGAATTTATATGTTACAATTTTGGAAAACTAAAGACGTCTAATACACCAAATACATACTAGGTACATGATCTATAGGCCTAAGAAATTTAATGCAATTGGCCTAGCCTATAACAACCTGCAAAATTCAGCAGGTTTGCAATACTGTTTATCAATGTTTATAAATTTGAGCCAATGCCTATTAGTGTAATATATAAATCTACACTTACGTTCTGTAGACAATTAGGATCCACAAAACAAAATAATAAAGTAAAAGTGCTTGAAAAGAAACCAAATAATCCACCCATTATTGCTCCCAGCACTTGCAACTGCCATGATCCTTCAGCAATTTGAAATGCAGTTGGAGGCCAATGTGACATGTTTGCAAATTAGGTGTTGACTGCGAGTTAAAAGCTTTCAATATGACTGCTTATTTTGAATGGTCTTCAACGGCCTAATTTTCAAATATTGGACTGTCTATTTGATTCGGACTCATGAAGGGTATTTCTAATTGTCTTCGACTACTTATTTTACAAAGATCGATGCATATTTTAGGTTATGATACATGTAGAGGACCTTCGACTACTTAGTTAAAATGCTTTTGATGCTTATAAATACAGTTTGAATGTATTCGAATTGCTATCGACGCCTATTGACTGCCTATAGGCAAGTTTTTTTAGGCAGAGCCACCGTGAACTTAACACGACTCAAGAAAGCTACAGAGAAATTGACAACTTGTGACTGACCTCAAAATTCTTGTGAAGCCGTGCAGTTACCAGGATGACGATAGAATGATCCGAGACGACATTGTATTACACGCAAGAGAACCCAAGGTCAGAGAGAAATGCCATGGATGAAGGCAATGCGTTGACATTGGCCCAGGTCAATTGAGATAGGGCAAAATATGAAACAGTCCAAGATAAGCCTGAAAGGCATATATGCGAAAGATGAAGCCAACTGCATACAATCGAAAGAAGACGTCCAGAGTCATAAAAGTGGGGTGAAGCCAAGAAGTGCGAGCAGAAACAAAAACCAGATGGGAAGAAGAAAGATAGAATTTTACTGCAAAGAAATGGGAAGACGGGCATCTCCCAAGATCGTGTCCAGCATGGGGTACTACATGTAAGGAGATGTAATGAGAAGAATCACTGTGGGACACACTGCCCTACGGTGAAGAGCCTCCATCAAGTAGAAACAGATGATAACAGGAATTCCGGATGATGAGCTCTTGGAAGAGTAAATTCACAAGGACAATAAGAAGAGTGGATAGTTCCAAGGAACGAAATAGCACCACAGTATCATTCAAATTAGCTACTGGGGCCTGACCAACCATTAAAGAAGACGGATATAAAGATAAGAGGGTATACCGGAGCTACTATACCAATCATAGGAGCATGTATGGCGGAAGTAACAAACAGAACAGGAACCTTAGAGCTACCATTTGTGGTCACAAACAGCAGGTGAAAGTACCATGAGATATCAACCTGTGCTAGGATTAAATAGCTGTGAGAAAATCCAGCTGATCAAAGCCATTTGAACATCGATGCATTAGAACTCCATCAATACTCCATGTGCACACCACTTCAAGAAGAATTTGGCGATGTATTCAAGGGCTAGGAGGTTCTCCCTGGGGATACAAGATAAACATGACAAAGGATGTTGGTACCGGGGTAAAACATGCCTGCTGGAAGGTACCCGTTCCTTTAGAGAAAGTTGAAGGAGCAGCTCGATAAATGGCGAAAATGGGTGAATCGCCAAAATCCAGGAACCCACAGATTGGGTACATGCTTTGGTAACCCCCCCCCTGTCGTGAAGAAAGCAGGGCAACCTTGAGAATTTGCAACCTGGACACCAGGACCTGACAAAGAAACAGTAAAGAGACGAGCATCAAGTTACCGTCCCACGAGAGAAATGATGGCAGCAGTTCTCCAATGCGAATGTCTCACAAAATTGATGCTTACTCAGACTTCTGGCAGATAAAGCTAGATGAAGACAGCTCTAAACTGGCAAATTCATAACACCATTTTCGAGGTTACAGGTTTTTGAGATCTACCTCTGGGTTTGTATGGCTCCAAGAAGCATTCCTCGCAAAGATCCAATGTCTATAATTTGAAGACGGTGAAGGAGACATTGAAGGAGTAGACACTATGGCGACGTATAAGTGTGTGGTGCCAACAAGAGAAGCATGATGAGCGTCTACGCAAAGAGCTAGAGAAAGCCAGAAGCGTAAACCTAAAATTGAATGCTGACAAATGTCAATTCGACAACACCAGTTGACAGATCCTTGGAGACATTGCTGAGTGGTGAAGGGATCAAACCTGATCCGACGAAGACTGAAGCAATCCTTAGCATGCCACGTCCAGAGTGCAAGGCAGATAGATATCCAAGATTTATGGGTTATGGTGAACTACAACAATAAGTTCATACCAGATGTATATACCAGTCGGCACCACTCCGGAGCACGGGGAGAAGCCGAATGCATGGTCGTGGGCGTCCTGAACAGAGTCAAGAATGGAAAACGACCTGAGACAGCACTGACACTCAGAACCAGTTCCTGAAGTCTATGATCCCAGAAAACAAAGATATCTGCAGATGCCTCCCAGACAGGCTTGGGAGCCGTATGCTTCAGAACCCTGAAGATGGTTGGGGCCAGTAGCTTATGCATCCAGGGCCATGCAGGACGCTGCGACCACGATACATGCCCAAATTGAAAAAGAGTGCTTAGCATTATCGTACGCCTGCGAAAGATTCCACCAATATGTGTATGGAATGAAGTTCCTGCTGAGACTGACCATAAGCTCTAATCAACATCTTCAAGAAACCCAATGGCAGACCGTCCACTACGCTACAGAGAATGCGTATTAGTCTTCAGAAGTATGAATTGACCTAGATAACTCCGTGGGACGAAGTGATTACTGCTGACGTATTATCAAGAGCCTTCCAGTCAGAATCCACAACTGATAGTTCTTCCATGATGGAAGAAACGGAAGCCTTTGTGAATACAATTGTAACGTCACTATGGCCAGTAGCCACAACCAGACTAGCAGAGATCAAAGAAGAAACCTTGAAAGATCCCTAACCTAGTAAAGCTCACTAATGTAATCCTGACTGGATGGCCAGATGAAAGGAAACGCTGTCCACCAGAATATGTGCTGACTACTGGAATTTCAGAGAAGAGCTAACTGTAGTTGACAATATTATATCTTCAAAGGGAACAGAATTGTTATCCCTACCAGTCTCCAGAAGGACATGCTACAGCAGCTACACAAAGGGCACTTGGCAACGAGAAGTGTAAGCGACGAGCACGCGATGTACTCTACTGGCCAAGAATTAATGCATACATCACAGAACATGGTCAACGGGTCCTACTTGGTTGTTAATCAGCGTAAACAGCCTGCAGAACCTATGCAACCACATGAGATGCCAAACCTACCATGGCAGAAAGTGGGGGTAGACCTCTTACTCTAGATAGTAAAGACTACTTGACAGTTGTAGACTATTACTAGGCCAGTCAAACTGACCAGTGCACAGAGCTAGACCACTGCACCTATGCACAGTACACAGGGCACTGTGACAGCAGTATCGCTGCCCTGTGTGTTTTGAAATTGCTTGTTTGGGTGGTTATCAACATTGTACATTAAAACCCAAGGGCTTTTTAAGTTGCTGGTAACCCACTGCCACTCATCCCTTTTGATTCATACCGATAGATGCTACCGTTCAGAATAAGGAACTGCGACTAAATTATCTTGATTGTCCTGGATTTTGGCAATTTTTCAAAGTGTCATATATGATCCAAATCTAGGACATCTACTGATCACAAAAAGTCCCAAGATTTTCATTTGGGGCACATTGAACCAGTCAAACAAGAATGGCCACAAAGGTTGCACACTTTCAGGCTTAAGTACCTAATTAGTTTATAAAAGTGTTAAAATGGACTACTTTATGAGCTCAAATATATTTTCTTTCTTTTGGCTACTTTTTAAACCAATTTCTTAAAGACAAAGTTACTTGTAAAAGTCTGGTTATCCAATTTTAAAATTACTAGCAAAAAACTGTTTAAAATATAGTTCCATTTTGATCCTAGCAGAGAATTGAAGGTCAAGATGGAAAGTTTGAAAAGAAGGAAAATATTACAAATTAGCATGTAATTGGAATGGATTTGGTAAAAATGGCCTTTTTGTAGTGGACAATAATGTTTCGGACATCACTAAGTGTTCAAGGCGACTCAATTTTGACAACTTAAGTATTCATGCTTATGAGTAACTTTTTGATAAAATAGTATTTACAGAAACCCAAAAAAAAAAAAAAATATTGAAGAAAATGAAGTGCAAGCATGTTATAGATGTCTAATTAAAGAAATTAGGATCTCAAAAATCCAATACTTTGGGCTGTATTTCTTTAAGTTGTCAGTTTTGTCAAAAAAGACACAGTTTTGCGATATTCTTTTGTCCATAACTCATGAACCCCTTGGACGATTTTCAAAATTCAAATGTTTTTTCAATGCATTCAATGAGTTCTTCAACATGAGTTAAACAAGAAGGCTCTAAATCAAAATTGAAATTGGTGTGACAGCCTATAGTACTCTCAGTATATTGAAGTCCACACTGTGACCAGCACTACAAGTAGTGTAGTAGAACCCATAAGCATGTGCCTTCTGGACAAAAGCATGAAACTCTGGCACAGAAATCCTTGGGTGCCACAAAGCAAATTTAGAAGGGGGGCCCAAAAATCGGACCTCATATATGACGTCATCATGCACCGCCCCCTTTTTCCATATTGCTTAATTATGTCTAAATGGAAAGTCCTCAGAAACCTATCATATGTGGTATCAACAGAAGTCTTTTTTTTTTTAAAAAAAAGATTGTCTTAAAGATACTTAGTAGGGTATATTAGCATTTTGGGTCATTATAGGTCATTAAAGGTCAGTGGGGTCATTTGATATTAAATTTGACCAAATTGGTCTCAAATTCCACATGACGTGCATACAATAAAGGGCTGTTCCGTAATTTACTGTCAAACAAAATTGACATTGTAAAAAATAAAATCATCAATAACTTGATTTTGGTTATATCAAAGAAATACATGTAGTTTCATGAACAAATATGATATTCAATCACAAATCGTTTGTTTGGCATATTACAAAACGTCGACATGCTGTTGACGTACACTTCCCAAAATGGCATATCAAGCCCTTGTACTACTTTTGAGTTATTTAAAACAGAGATGCAAATTGAAAGGTGGTAATAACGTCGTGATGTTGTCTATAAGAATCTGTGTTCATTATTAAGAAATGACATTTCGTCATTGAGTATGTACAAATTGAAAATTCTGCAAACGTATGTCATAACGGTATCATTGGGAATTTAACCTAAAGATGACAGTTTGATTTTTATCTTTGTTTTTTGTTTTTCTTCAGTTAATCGCCATAATGTGTACAGATCTTTAAAAAAACTAATGAAGCTTTTGCAAAAGGGCTGTTTATCAAAACATGAGTACTCAAAAGTACACTGTTGTGTGTACGTACCACAAGGGGGGGGGGGTATTTTATACTTTGTCATGCAAACCAAGAAGTGATTAGAATTAAAATTTTCGGTCTTAATTCTTCTGTCAGAGTTACTTCAAATACCATTGCCCAAAATTCAAAACCTGAAAATTAGAAGTTCGGGGTCTGAAGTCACTGGATACCTTTTCAAGACAGGCACACAAAGTCCAGGAGCAAAAAAATCCTGTGGCGAGTGGTGAGCCACTTGCAATTCACTAAGCAATAGAAGTAAATTCCTGCAGCATAATTCAGCAGTCTCGCTACTTACCTGGATATTTCAGGTGTGCAAGGTCTACAATAGCTTTCAGAAGTTGTGAACATCCTGAGTACTAGCTAGCAGTCCAACCAGAGCTCTAGGAGCTGGAGTTTTTTGATGGGCAGGCGGGAGAACTTTATATAAGCCTTTTTGTGATTATAACCGTCGATGTCTCAAAATGCCCTATGATATTTCAGGAAAACAATGTTATGCAGGGAATTGCAATCCATATGGTTCCTGGCAACGCACCCAGGGTGCTAGTGCTTCCCAGCACTGGATGTATAGCACGAAGTCTTGGTGATTAGAGTGCACATCAAGATCACATCAAGCACAATATGAAAATCAGGACATGAGTCCCAGATATGGAAGTTGGCTCTTTGTAATCCATTGTTCATAGATGTGCCTTTAGGCACTGAAAGTCGTAAAATAGGTAGATTATTCCTCAAAGCTAAATTCTCTCCGTCTTGTCCAATTGTATTTCCGAATGACAATGAAGGATGTAGCACTACACCGGTAGGTGGTGAAATAATTTTTAATGCCTTGACAGAGGTTACATACATGTACAGTCTCAAAATTCTAGAAAAAGGATCATCAAAAGTAGTTTGAGCTGAAAGCATCCGTTCAAGCTGTGCCCCAAGTATAAAGTGATGAGACTTGATGGTTGCGCAGGTCCTTGTCATGTGCCAGTTCCAGAATGGAATTAGACAGTTTCAAAACATGCGGCCAGACCTGGCTTTACAAGACATGTTGTCCAACCAGATCCACCAAGACTGTTGCCAACATGTTCAGCAGCACAGAGCCATTCATGTGGAGCCAGCAGTGTGTTCCTGTACTGCTGTTGACAGTCACCAAGGAACCTCTCAAAATTGCTCTTCATTGTTTTTATTTTGTTCAGTTTTGTTTTTTCTTAAGACGATTTCATTAATATGTGCCGAGTTCCTGGACGTGATTCTCTACAGTTTTGGACATAGGAAAGAAATGGCTGTGCTTCAAAAGGATTATCCTGTTTTAATGGCGGTAGTTTCTGTGAGACTAGTTTGTTGGGTACCTCTGTTGCAGTTTCGATCAAGTGTCAGGTCAAATGGTATTTGGGCATCAATTGCTGACAAGATCCCTTCCAGAAATCTACCCAATATTAGGTATTTGTAGAACTCATGACACCATCTCATTTTTATCAACATTTATTGGGTTCATTAATTGCAAATTAAGATAAATTGTGAACAACATAACGCCTGTTTGGACAGGAGTCCAGTGGATTGATTTTCTTATGATTTGACCTCATTTGGTAGTCTTTTTGTATTATACTATATTTTTAATTTGTAGTGATATAATTATATCTATTTCTATTTGATTGAATTACCTGTAACTAAAACTCCAGTGTATCAATACGTTTTGATCTTTACTCAAAAGGCTAAAACATTTGTTAAAATGTTATTAATTTTTTTTTAATATTTATTAATATTTATTTATTCCGTTTAAAAAATTGGTTTTATTTTATTTCATTATTTGTTGTTGTAGTTAAATTTTACTCATTAAAAAACAAATAAAAAAGTAAAATTTCACAAATTTTGAAGACATTTTAAGCTATTTTCCAAGATCTTGCCTCACTCGACGACTTGTGCTGAAATCGGCAACCATCAACCTGGTACCAACATTAACCATGTATTGACCTGATGTTATAAATCTCTGCACGCAATACTTCATGCTTTAACTTAGTATTAAACTTCCACTTAAAACAACAGCTTTCACAAAGATGTACCCACAAACGGCAATATATTAACATTCGGGGATTATAGTTTTAGTGTAATTACTGCAATAAATTGACTAATATACTAAATAAACAATAAGCGACTCGGTGCTAAGAGTAGGAATAACCTTCCATTCCTTCTGGTAGCCCTCGGTGTCAAAGTTTGTACAGGGGTAAAAATTGTAATGTTCGAATTAATAAGGTATAGTTCGACAGTATCTGTGATCTATGTTTATTACAATAGGCACGTAAAACAGTTTAAGGTCACCTGAGTAAAAACTTTGTCCAATTTGCTCCAAACTGGGTTTAAAATTTGTATTTGGCACAACTAGCATATAAGGGTATATAGATCTTAGTTGACAGTTCAATATAGAATTAGAGTTATAGTTAGTGACTTCACATAGCCCCAGTCACCATTTGCATTCTAATTATGCAACAAAATATCAATAGGGTGCACCAGTATATTTTGGGTCATATACCAGTCGACCACTATATTTATAACAAACGGGTAAAATCTAAAATTTTACCCCATTGTGACGTTGACCGTTTAATCCTTGAAAGGGAATGAACATACTTTTGGGGGGGTTCTTTAGACCATTGCAATATTTGATGTGTATAAACCTTGCCCCCATAATATTCTACTACTTGATTTTGGTAAATTTTGTTACGTTGTTCTTAAAGGTATTCCCAATACAATTCTGGAGAATAGATTATGTTGCAATTGGTAGTAGTCATTATTGTTCTTAATTACTGAGCCTATCACATAACCTGATAAATAATTGCAAGGAATAGTAATTGGTATATGTTAAAAGGCAATTATACATGAACCCTCAAGTGACGATTACTGTGGGCATACTAAATAATAAAGGGGCGTGGTTATGGACATTATTATGGAGTAAAGTCGTTGTGGTGCTTCTCGAATGCAACTTTCTCAACTTTACCCATAGGAGTGACCAATGGCATATCACAGTTGATTTGCGACTTTGACACCAAGCCGTACCACGGTTATCAGCCACAATACTGCCCAATGGTATCGTATGACTTTAATGACCCCAAACTGACCTCTGCCTTACAAATTTCAAATATTAGATCATTGTAGCACTCTACATGTCTCAGGCTTTAATGATAACAAACTGATGGTATGATTATTGAAAGTAATGATTTAACATACTCGAAAAGATGTATAAAAACGGGGGTGGCCTATGACGTCATTATTGTGGCGAATTTTTGGGCACCCCTTCTGAAAGTGCTTTACATACCCCAAGGAAGGTTTGTGCCAAGTTTCATGCTTTGTACAGAAGTGCACGTCTTGGTGAAAATTAGGATGATCATCACTACAGCAAGGCGTTAGTAAATGTCTATGAACAGCAATTTTTGCACCGACACGGAAACCTCCATGGAAGTTATCGTGATAACGGGCCAACATTTTCAAGCCAAGAGTTTGCAGAATTTAAGACTCTGTGGGACTTCAAACACACTACGTCAAGTCCACGCTACCCAGCCTCAAATGGACAGTGGAAATCACAGACTTTATACAAGGGACATGGTCCATTGAATCGATATGAAGCTTTTATCAAAAGTCACTTTGCAACTGGCACCTACATTATTTGTGATCACATATTATGCAAGAACCTCAGGAAGTGAATTGCAAGCAGAACTTTTGATCTACCAGGAACTGAGATCGGGAATGGATCTTTATTGACTCCAAAAAAAGGATATAATCAAGTTTCTCTTTTCTTTAAAAGGGGGAAAGATGGTGATTGGGGATTTTTATGATAGCTGCGTTTAGCGTCCATATCGTAAAATTGAAAACTGGGCGATGCGGTAGCGGGATAGCGATATAAACTGTAAAACAACATCTTACGAAGCTGCTAGATTAGTGTGCTCAGTTCTAGTCATTAAAGTGTCATAAGTCTCCTAATTCCTTTACTTAGAAGGCTCTAAGATACAAACACATCCACCAACAGTTCTTGTGAGACACAAAGTCATCATGGAAAGTTGAATCAGTAGGAGACAAAATATATTGTGCAGACCAAATTAAAAAACCTTTAAACCTGTGTTTCAAATTGTGTTTTTGTACGGCCAAGAAAAAAAAAGTTTGTCTCAGAAAGACCCGAGTGCATTTTGTTTAAAATTGGTTTTTGACCCGCTAATTTTTGTGTCACCTGACCTAAGACAGGAAAGACACATTGGGATCACTTTGTGCCCACTGTTGATGTCTGTTGTGTTGATTCATGTCTGTTGTTGTGTGTCTGTTGTTGTGAAAAAGGGGTAACTTTGCGTGTAAATCACATAGCTTGATGGATTAAACCAAACTTGGGTCACAGGTACAAAATGGCACCCCCATTGTTGATGAAGTCAAAGGGCACATACCCAGGTCATGTCAGATCAAGTGTAAATAAAATAGGCCAAAAATGTAAAATTGACCTCATTTGAAAGTTGAAGTTAATTGGAACCAAGCTTGATTTAGGGAGATTACATACACAAAAACCATCATTTGTTTATGAGGTCAAAGGGTCACAATAAATGGCAAAGGTCCTGTTGGCTATTTTCACAAATGCGACGGCTAGAGGCAAACACAGCGGTCCGAGGATCCGATGATTTTTGTAGTTTACTCGATTGTTGTTAAAAAATTCAGAAAAACATAAAAACGTGGTGCAAAAATGACACTAAAAAAGAAAAACTGCATTTCGATTTAGCATTTTTCGAACAAAAAACATTCATTGTGATTTTTCACATGTCTTCCGAGACAAACTTGGTTTTTGTTTTTTTGCCTAACAGAGGAACTTCTGTTGACTACACTCTCAATGGCTGCCGGGTCATCAAATTAGTTAGGACTGTCGTCCATGTCAATATAAAAAACAGACTCGTATAAGAAACCATGCATTAAAACGGACATTTGTCTACTCAAAAAGGATCAATTTATACTAATTATTCTTTCAGGGTGTATTAACCCTAACCCGGACGGGGTCGTTGCCGGATTTTTTGTAAAAAAATTTCAGAAAAAATAAAAAGTGGGCCAAAAATGCACTACAAAAGAAAAACTGTATTTCGATTTAGCATTTTTCTAAAAAAAAAAATGTCACATTGTGATTTTTCACATTTCTTCTGAGACAAAACTTGTTTTGTTTTGTGCCTAACTAGAACTTTCTTTGACACACTTTCGAATGGCTGCCGGGGTCAAATTGAGATTGGATGTCGTCAATGTCAATAAAAAAAC
The DNA here is from genome assembly GCA_023653785.1 of Ophioderma brevispina. Classification (NCBI taxonomy): domain Eukaryota; kingdom Metazoa; phylum Echinodermata; class Ophiuroidea; order Amphilepidida; family Ophiodermatidae; genus Ophioderma; species Ophioderma brevispina. The sequence goes on along the minus strand of JAMKCH010028621.1, from coordinate 1,561 downwards.
AGACGGTATAATAAACATGCCATTAACAAGGACTGTTTTATCAAAAATGATCAATTATGACTACTGCTTTATTTCAGGGTTTATTAACCCCAACCCGGACCGGGTCGTTTGCCGGCCGTACGGCCCCCAAAAGCAACGAAGGGCAATCTACTTTATTTTTAACGGCCAGATGCAACGCGAGCAAATTTTGCGTTTCATTGCAGCTCGGCCGTTTTTCCCAGTACAGGAATAAGTAGCGTAAAGTTAAATTTAACGAGCCCAGATGCAATGCGAAACATCGCGTCATTTTTCACGGAAGACGGCCCAGATGCAACGAAAAACATCGCGTCATTTTCCCGGAAGACTGCCCACATGCAACGAAAACATCTCCCATTTCCGGAAGAGTTCCGCAGATGCAACGAGAAAACTCGCGTGCGACATGCAATAAACGGGATAATAAATAAATAAATAAATAATAACTAAATAATGGTGCGTACTGCACACTGACTGCCAGGAACTTGTAGCTTATATTTCTCCAGTCGTAGTGGCGTATTACGGCACAATCATAGTCCGTGCGTGGCGCTATTATGCTACGTCATGCTCCTGTTTCCTTCATGAATCAGTTTTGGCATAATTAAAAAAATAGCTTGAAAATTGTGGCGCTATCACCATCGAAATCTAAATTGTCTATGGGTGGCCTTTGTACACAGTGTCACCCGCCGGATGAAAAACATTGCGCCATCTGCGGGCAAACCGTCCGAAATGCAGTGACAAGCATCGCATATTTCCCGGGAAGACACCCCAAATGCAACGAGGAACATCGCGTCCATTTCCCGGAAGACGGCCAAAATGCACAAGGAACAACTCGTCGTCTTTTTCCGTAAATACGGCCCAAATGCAACGAGGGCACATGCGTCCTTTACCGGTAAAGACGTCCCAGATGCAAGAGGCCCAATGGCGTCTTTGCGCGACCAAAATAGTTGTTGACGGCCGAGATGCAACGAATAAAACATTTTCCGACCGGTACCACGTTTTCCGTTGCTCTCCATTGCCTCTCGGCCCGTGTTAGGGGTTAATTTATGAAATATTAACAACCCTATGAAAATATACAACAATAAAAAATTTGTAATACTGGACAAAGTACCTACCTATATTACATCTTTAAGTTCATTTACCTCCAACTCACATCCTAAATGAGACAGCCCTCTGCAGTTGACTGGTCATGTGGGTAATGAGCTTTTTCAGTGTGTCCAGCCTAGATTTAGATAAAGCCACATCAATTCGATTTGAATGATAAAATGGTATTTATAATTTACTGTCAAGCATTATGTCGAATGCGTGATAACCGACAGCGCCTAGTAAAGAAATATAAATTTTGACTGAATTTACTGTTTGAAACGTGCTTTCGCTATCATTTCTTCAGTTTGAAAAAATAACTTGCGAGGATTATCCTTCACTTTCATGCTATTCCTGCAAATTTCCATCGGGGCCTAGTTTGACTCTTTGGGAATCACTAATGTCAATGAAGTAAATCAACTATTTATGAATTACCAATATTTGTTAAATATGTATGGACTTGTCA